>JASKON010000027.1:0-22500 GCA_036010255.1 Myotis pilosus
TGGCCTGGCCTGGCACAGCACAGCACAGCACAGCACAGCACAGCACAGCACAGCACAGCACAGCACAGCACAGCACAGCACAGCACAGCACAGCACAGCACAGCACAGCACAGCACAGCACAGCACAGCACAGCACAGCACAGCACAGCACAAGCACAGCACAGCACAGCACAGCACAGCACAGCACAGCACAGCACAGCACAGCACAGCACAGCACAGCACAGCACAGCACAGCACAGCACAGCACAGCACAGCACAGCACAGCACAGCACAGCACCAGCACAGCACAGCACAGCACAGCACAGCACAGCACAGCACAGCACAGCACAGCACAGCACAGCACAGCACAGCACAGCACAGCACAGCACAGCACAGCACAGCACAGCACAGCACAGCACAGCACAGCACAGCACAGCACAGCACAGCACAGCACAGCACAGCACAGCACAGCACAGCACAGCACAGCACAGCACAGCACAGCACAGCACAGCACAGCACAGCACAGCACAGCACAGCACAGCACAGCACAACTGTGGCACAGCACAGCACAGCACAGCACAGCACAGCACAGCACAGCACAGCACAGCACAGCACAGCACAGCACACAGCACAGCACAGCACAGCACAGCACAGCACAGCACAGCACAGCACAGCACAGCACAGCACAGCACAGCACAGCACAGCACAGCACAGCACAGCACAGCACAGCACAGCACAGCACAGCACAGCACAGCACAGCACAGCACAACACAGCACAGCACAACTGCTGGCACACAGCACAGCACAGCACAGCACAGCACAACACAGCACAGCACAGCACTGGCACTGCACAGCACAGCACAGCACAGCACAGCACAGCACAGCACAGCACAGCACAGCACAGCACAGCACAGCACAGCACAGCACAGCACAGCACAGCACAGCACAGCACAGCACAGCACTGGCACAGCACAGCACAGCACAGCACAGCACAGCACAGCACAGCACAGCACAGCACAGCACAGCACAGCACAGCACAGCACAGCACAGCACAGCACAGCACAGCACAGCACAGCACAGCACAGCACAGCACAGCACAGCACAGCACAGCACAGCACAGCACAGCACAGCACAGCACAGCACAGCACAGCACAGCACAGCACAGCACAGCACAGCACAGCACAGCACAGCACAGCACAGCACAGCACAGCACAGCACAGCACAGCACAGCACAGCACAGCACAGCACAGCACAGCACAGCACAGCACAGCACAGCACAGCACAGCACAGCACAGCACAGCACAGCACAGCACAGCACAGCACAGCACAGCACAGCACAGCACAGCACAGCACAGCACAGCACAGCACAGCACAGCACAGCACAGCACAGCACAGCACAGCACAGCACAGCACAGCACAGCACAGCACAGCACAGCACAGCACAACACAGCACAGCACAGCACAGCACAGCACAGCACAGCACAGCACAGCACAGCACAGCACAGCACAGCACAGCACAGCACAGCACAGCACAGCACAGCACAGCACAGCACAGCACAGCACAGCACAGCACAGCACAGCACAGCACAGCACAGCACAGCACAGCACAGCACAGCACAGCACAGCACAGCACAGCACAACACAGCACAGCACAGCACAGCACAGCACAGCACAACACAGCACAGCACAGCACAGCACAGCACAGCACAGCACAGCACAGCACAGCACAGCACAGCACAGCACAGCACAGCACAGCACAGCACAGCACAACACAGCACAACACAGCACAGCACAGCACAGCACAGCACAGCACAGCACAGCACAGCACAGCACAGCACAGCACAGCACAGCACAGCACGGCACAGCACAGCACAGCACAGCACAGCACAGCACAGCACAGCACAGCACAGCACAGCACAGCACAGCACAGCACAGCACAGCACAGCACAGCACAGCACAGCACAGCACAGCACAGCACAGCACCAGCACAGCACAGCACAGCACAGCACAGCACAGCACAGCACAGCACAGCACAGCACAGCACAGCACAGCACAGCACAGCACAGCACAGCACAGCACAGCACAGCACAGCACAGCACAGCACAGCACAGCACAGCACAGCACAGCACAGCACAGCACAGCACAGCACAGCACAGCACAGCACAGCACAGCACAGCACCAGCACAGCACAGCACAGCACAGCACAGCACAGCACAGCACAGCACAGCACAGCACAGCACAGCACAGCACAGCACAGCACAGCACAGCACAACTGGCACAGCACAGCACAGCACAGCACAGCACAGCACAGCACAGCACAGCACAGCACAGCACAGCACAGCACAGCACAGCACAGCACAAGCTGCACAGCACAGCACAGCACAGCACAGCACAGCACAGCACAGCACAGCACAGCACAGCACAGCACAGCACAGCACAGCACACAGCACAGCACAGCACAGCACAGCACAGCACAGCACAGCACAGCACAGCACAGCACAGCACAGCACAGCACAGCACAGCACAGCACAGCACAGCACAGCACAGCACAGCACAGCACAGCACAGCACAGCACAGCACAGCACAGCACAGCACAGCACAGCACAGCACAGCACAGCACAGCACAGCACAGCACAGCACAGCACAGCACAGCACAGCACAGCACAGCACAGCACAGCACAACACAGCACAGCACAGCACAGCACAGCACAGCACAGCACAGCACAGCACAGCACAGCACAGCACAGCACAGCACAGCACAGCACAGCACAGCACAGCACAGCACAGCACAGCACAGCACAGCACAGCACAGCACAGCACAGCACAGCACAGCACAGCACAGCACAGCACAGCACAGCTGGCCTGGCACAGCACAGCACAGCACAGCACAGCACAGCACAGCACAGCACAAGCACAGCACAGCACAGCACAGCACAGCACAGCACAGCACAGCACAGCACAGCACAGCACAGCACAGCACAGCACAGCACAGCACAGCACAGCACAGCACAGCACAGCACAGCACAGCACAGCACAGCACAGCACAGCACAGCACAGCACAGCACAGCACAGCACAGCACAGCACAGCACAGCACAGCACAGCACAGCACAGCACAGCACAGCACAGCACAGCACAGCACAGCACAGCACAGCACAGCACAGCACAGCACAGCACAGCACAGCACAGCACAGCACAGCACAGCACAGCACAGCACAGCACAGCACAGCACAGCACAGCACAGCACAGCACAGCACAGCACAGCACAGCACAGCACAGCACAGCACAGCACAGCACAGCACAGCACAGCACAGCACAGCACAGCACAGCACAGCACAGCACAACACAGCACAGCACAGCACAGCACAGCACAGCACAGCACAGCACAGCACAGCACAGCACAGCACAGCACAGCACAGCACAGCACAGCACAGCACAGCACAGCACAGCACAGCACAGCACAGCACAGCACAGCACAGCACAGCACAGCACAGCACAGCACAGCACAGCACAGCACAGCACAGCACAGCACAGCACAGCACAGCACAGCACAGCACAGCACAGCACAGCACAACAGCACAGCACAGCACAGCACAGCACAGCACAGCACAGCACAGCACAGCACAGCACAGCACAGCACAGCACAGCACAGCACAGCACAGCACAGCACAGCACAGCACAGCACAGCACAGCACAGCACAGCACAGCACAAGCACAGCACAGCACAGCACAGCACAGCACAGCACAGCACAGCACAGCACAGCACAGCACAGCACAGCACAGCACAGCACAGCACAGCACAGCACAGCACAGCACAGCACAGCACAGCACAGCACAGCACAGCACAGCACAGCACAGCACAGCACAGCACAGCACAGCACAGCACAGCACAGCACAGCACAGCACAGCACAGCACAGCACAGCACAGCACAGCACAGCACAGCACAGCACAGCACAGCACAGCACAGCACAGCACAGCACAGCACAGCACAGCACAGCACAGCACAGCACAGCACAGCACAGCACAGCACAGCACAGCACAGCACAGCACAGCACAGCACAGCACAGCACAGCACAGCACAGCACAGCACAGCACAGCACAGCACAGCACAGCACAGCACAGCACAGCACAGCACAGCACAGCACAGCACAGCACAGCACAGCACAGCACAGCACAGCACAACGCACAGCACAGCACAGCACAGCACAGCACAGCACAGCACAGCACAGCACAGCACAGCACAGCACAGCACAGCACAGCACAGCACAGCACAGCACAGCACAGCACAGCACAGCACAGCACAGCACAGCACAGCACAGCACAGCACAGCACAGCACAGCACAGCACAGCACAGCACAGCACAGCACAGCACAGCACAGCACAGCACAGCACAGCACAGCACAGCACAGCACAGCACAGCACAGCACAGCACAGCACAGCACAGCACAGCACAGCACAGCACAGCACAGCACAGCACAGCACAGCACAGCACAGCACAGCACAGCACAGCACAGCACAGCACAGCACAGCACAGCACAGCACAGCACAGCACAGCACAGCACAGCACAGCACAGCACTGGCACAGCACTGGCACAGCACAAGCACAGCACAGCACAGCACAGCACAGCACAGCACAGCACAGCACAGCACAGCACAGCACAGCACAGCACAGCACAGCACAGCACAGCACAGCACAGCACAGCACAGCACTGGCCTGGCACAGCACAGCACAGCACAGCACAGCACAGCACAGCACAGCACAGCACAGCACAGCACAGCACAGCACAGCACAGCACAGCACAGCACAGCACAGCACAGCACAGCACAGCACAGCACAGCACAGCACAGCACAGCACAGCACAGCACAGCACAGCACAGCACAGCACAGCACAGCACAGCACAGCACAGCACAGCACAGCACAGCACAGCACAGCACAGCACAGCACAGCACAGCACAGCACAGCACAGCACAGCACAGCACAGCACAGCACAGCACAGCACAGCACAGCACAGCACAGCACAGCACAGCACAGCACAGCACAGCACAGCACAGCACAGCACAGCACAACACAGCACAGCACAGCACAGCACAGCACAGCACAGCACAGCACAGCACAGCACAGCACAGCACAGCACAGCACAGCACAGCACAGCACAGCACAGCACAGCACAGCACAGCACAGCACAGCACAGCACAGCACAGCACAGCACAGCACAGCACAGCACAGCACAGCACAGCACAGCACAGCACAGCACAGCACAGCACAGCACAGCACAGCACAGCACAGCACAGCACAGCACAGCACAGCACAGCACAGCACAGCACAGCACAGCACAGCACAGCACAGCACAGCACAGCACAGCACAGCACAGCACAGCACAGCACAGCACAGCACAGCACAGCACAGCACAGCACAGCACAGCACAGCACAGCACAGCACAGCACAGCACAGCACAGCACAGCACAGCACAGCACAGCACAGCACAGCACAGCACAGCACAGCACAGCACAGCACAGCACAGCACAGCACAGCACAGCACAGCACAGCACAGCACAGCACAGCACAGCACAGCACAGCACAGCACAGCACAGCACAGCACAGCACAGCACAGCACAGCACAGCACAGCACAGCACAGCACAGCACAGCACAGCACAGCACAGCACAGCACAGCACAGCACAGCACAGCACAGCACAGCACAGCACAGCACAGCACAGCACAGCACAACTGGCACAGCACAGCACAGCACAGCACAGCACAGCACAGCACAGCACAGCACAGCACAGCACAGCACAGCACAGCACAGCACAGCACAGCACAGCACAGCACAGCACAGCACAGCACAGCACAGCACAGCACAGCACAGCACAGCACAGCACAGCACAGCACAGCACAGCACAGCACAGCACAGCACAGCACAGCACAGCACAGCACAGCACAGCACAGCACAGCACAGCACAGCACAGCACAGCACAGCACAGCACAGCACAGCACAGCACAGCACAGCACAGCACAGCACAGCACAGCACAGCACAGCACAGCACAGCACAGCACAGCACAGCACAGCACAGCACAGCACAGCACAGCACAGCACAGCACAGCACAGCACAGCACAGCACAGCACAGCACAGCACAGCACAGCACAGCACAGCACAGCACAGCACAGCACAGCACAGCACAGCACAGCACAGCACAGCACAGCACAGCACAGCACAGCACAGCACAGCACAGCACAGCACAGCACAGCACAGCACAGCACAGCACAGCACAGCACAGCACAGCACAGCACAGCACAGCACAGCACAGCACAGCACAGCACAGCACAGCACAGCACAGCACAGCACAGCACAGCACAGCACAGCACAGCACAGCACAGCACAGCACAGCACAGCACAGCACAGCACAGCACAGCACAGCACAGCACAGCACAGCACAGCACAGCACAGCACAACACAGCACAGCACAGCACAGCACAGCACAGCACAGCACAGCACAGCACAGCACAGCACAGCACAGCACAGCACAGCACAGCACAGCACAGCACAGCACAGCACAGCACAGCACAGCACAGCACAGCACAGCACAGCACAGCACAGCACAGCACAGCACAGCACAGCACAGCACAGCACAGCACAGCACAGCACAGCACAGCACAGCACAGCACAGCACAGCACAGCACAGCACAGCACAGCACAGCACAGCACAGCACAGCACAGCACAGCACAGCACAGCACAGCACAGCACAGCACAGCACAGCACAGCACAGCACAGCACAGCACAGCACAGCACAGCACAGCACAGCACAGCACAGCACAGCACAGCACAGCACAGCACAGCACAGCACAGCACAGCACAGCACAGCACAGCACAGCACAGCACAGCACAGCACAACCAGCACAGCACAGCACAGCACAGCACAGCACAGCACAGCACAGCACAGCACAGCACAGCACAGCACAGCACAGCACAGCACAGCACAGCACAGCACAACAGCACAGCACAGCACAGCACAGCACAGCACAGCACAGCACAGCACAGCACAGCACAGCACAGCACAGCACAGCACAGCACAGCACAGCACAGCACAGCACAGCACAGCACAGCACAGCACAGCACAGCACAGCACAGCACAGCACAGCACAGCACAGCACAGCACAGCACAGCACAGCACAGCACAGCACAGCACAGCACAGCACAGCACAGCACAGCACAGCACAGCACAGCACAGCACAGCACAGCACAACTGCCTTTGCTGGCACAGCACAGCACAGCACAGCACAGCACAGCACAGCACAGCACAGCACAGCACAGCACAGCACAGCACAGCACAGCACAGCACAGCACAGCACAGCACAGCACAGCACAGCACAGCACAGCACAGCACAGCACAGCACAGCACAGCACAGCACAGCACAGCACAGCACAGCACAGCACAGCACAGCACAGCACAGCACAGCACAGCACAGCACAGCACAGCACAGCACAGCACAGCACAGCACAGCACAGCACAGCACAGCACAGCACAGCACAGCACAGCACAGCACAGCACAGCACAGCACAGCACAGCACAGCACAGCACAGCACAGCACAGCACAGCACAGCACAGCACAGCACAGCACAGCACAGCACAGCACAGCACAGCACAGCACAGCACAGCACAGCACAGCACAGCACAGCACAGCACAGCACAGCACAACACAGCACAGCACAGCACAGCACAGCACAGCACAGCACAGCACAGCACAGCACAGCACAGCACAGCACAGCACAGCACAGCACAGCACAGCACAGCACAGCACAGCACAGCACAGCACAGCACAGCACAGCACAGCACAGCACAGCACAGCACAGCACAGCACAGCACAGCACAGCACAGCACAGCACAGCACAGCACAGCACAGCACAGCACAGCACAGCACAGCACAGCACAGCACAGCACAGCACAGCACAGCACAGCACAGCACAGCACAGCACAGCACAGCACAGCACAGCACAGCACAGCACAGCACAGCACTGGCACAGCACAGCACAGCACAGCACAGCACAGCACAGCACAGCACAGCACAGCACAGCACACTGGCACAGCACAGCACTGGCACAGCACAGCACAGCACAGCACAGCACAGCACAGCACAGCACAGCACAGCACAGCACAGCACAGCACAGCACAGCACAGCACAGCACAGCACAGCACAGCACAGCACAGCACAGCACAGCACAGCACAGCACAGCACAGCACAGCACAGCACAGCACAGCACTGGCACAGCACAGCACAGCACAGCACAGCACAGCACAGCACAGCACAGCACAGCACAGCACAGCACAGCACAGCACAGCACAGCACAGCACAGCACAGCACAGCACAGCACAGCACAGCACAGCACTGGCACAACTGGCACAACACAACACACAACACAACACAACCACAGCACAACCTGGCCTGGCCTAACACAACACAACCTAACCCACCCATCAAGCAGGCAGTACTAAGCAGTCACCAGTAACCATGTCAGCGGCAACCTGTTGGAGGTAGCCAGTAACCTTCTAAGGAGTAACCGCTAACTGGCAACCTGTTCAGTATTAACTGGTGACCTGGAAACTGATAACCTGGAAACCAGTAACAGGCAAAGTTGTAACTGGCAACCTGGTATGCAGAAACTGGCAAAGTGGACACTGGTAACCTGCTAACCAGGAACTGGTACACTGGTAACTGGTAGCCAGTCAACCAGTAACTGGCACACTGGTAACCAATACCCTGGTAACTGGTAACTAGCAACCTGGTAACCAGTGACCTGGTAACCAGTGACCTGGTAACCAGTAACCGGTAATCTGGTAACCGGTACCCTGGTAACCAGTCACCTGGTAACAGATAACCGGTAACCTGCTAACCGGTAACCTGGTAACCGGTAACCGGTACCCTGGTAACCGGTCACCTATTAATAGGTAACCAGCAACCTGTTGACCGGTAACCGGTAACCTGGTTCCCGGTCACTGGTAAACTGGTAATTGCTGGCTGGTAAATGGTAACCTGGTAACCAGCAAGCTGGTAAGTAGTAACCGCTAATCCGGTAATCAGTAACCAGTAAATCGTCACCTGGCAAGTAGTGACCAGAAAGCAATGACCAGGAACAAGAACCTGCCAACTACTACATGGCAATCAGTACCCTGGAGACAGGTAACCCATCAATGGCAATTCTTCATTTGGTGCAGGTGACCAGGTCATAGGTGAACAGGCAACCATCAAGCAGTGCCCAGGACTGAGATACCAAGAGCAGTTGACGTGTAACAGGCCTCCGTGCCCTCCCTCCCCCCTCCCTCCCTCCCTCCCTCCCTCCCTCCCTCCCTCCCTCCATCCCTCGCCCCCACACTGACTTCCTCTCTGCCTTCCTCTCTCTACCCTCCCCCTAATGCCTGGCCTCTGCAACAGCCACCTAACCTGGAGAGGGATTCAAAGCATTAGCAGGAAACAGGCAGCAATGCAAAGCAATCCAAAGCAAGCAACAGGAGCACACAGGACCCCTGGGTCATCAAGAAGAAATTTCTTAGCACACACACACACAAGGAAAGCAAAGCACAGCAAGGCCAAAGCACCGGACAGCACCGACAGCATCCACGTGCCCTTCTGCAAAAACAGCAAGCTGCGAAGGCCTCCCCAACCACAGAGAGCACCACACAGCAAATGCAGCAAGGCCCTGCAAAGATCACAGCAGAAGCACCGCACAGGCACTCCAGGGAAGGCAACACTGCAAACTGAGGAAAGCCCTGAATGGCATGAAACGGGCGACCGAGACCAGTCAAGCGATCACTGCCTGGCACGGAATGCAGCAGCACGAAATGAGTGCAATGACAGTACCACAGAAGACGCCGAGCTTGCTCCTGACAGCCACAGCAGGGCAGTCAGCAGAGGTCTCATCGCGCCACACACACAGCATCCCAGTGAGGACACAGGATAGCTCGGCGCAACCCAACAGTTCTGCACAGTGCAATCGGAAGTCACACATGCACACACGCAGTGCACCGTCCGCACACCACCAGCAGTTTCAGAGAAGCCCTCTCGCACCCCCAAGGACGCATACAGGGGCGGGAAGACTGCACGCACCATTCCAGAGCAACTGACGCCAGTGCAGTCATTTCAAGCACATCTAAGGAAGGGGTCTCTCCCCAAACGGAATCATCACCATCAGGGACGAAATGAGCACGGCAGAAGCACCCCAGCCAACATAGTGAAACCGATGGGGAAACCTTGCCCCGGCAATCGGGGAATGCCTTTAGCACAGCCTGCCTCCTAGGAAAGGCAGAGGAGACACCCTGCCAACAGCAGTGGTGGGTCGCATCCGCAGCACTTGCATGGGTCCCCAAATGCATGGACGGAGTCAGCAAAGAAAGAATGGCACAGAGACAGCCGTGGTCTGTTGCTCTGCACCCTTACCAGGATCTGTAGGTAGCCACAGTCTGCAGCCAAGTTTTGAGTAGAATGTGCAGCCAGGTTCTGTGTCCATATTCTGTGGCTAGATTCTCCAGCAAGGTTCTCCAAGCAGGCTCTGGCCACGTTCTAGTCATGATCTCTTGCCCTGTTGGATGTCCGTTCTGCACCCAGGCTCTGTGAGTAAGGTCTGTGCGCAGCGTCTGCATCCTGTCGGCATGTGTCAGCCGTATTTATACCAGGTGATTCCAATCCTATCAAAGTCTCTTCCAAAGGGTAGGGCGTTTCTTATCTGCATTCCAGGGAGGAAGGATTATGTAGCCTAACCATAATTGTTTGTACTTAAAGTGATTAAGTGCACGCCTGGCACTTGGTGAAGGGGCTGTATTCCCTCCCTAACCTCGGGGGAAAATCCCTACTGGGAGAAGCGACGTTTCTCAGACACACAACCTTGGGTAAAACACGTTCCGCTTATGGGAGCAAACATCCTAACAACAGTATGCTATATACGTCAGTCCCCTTGAAGCATGTGCTGTGCAGATGCTTCATGTGCGGAGCGACCATGCTAGGCAGCAAGGGTGGACCAACTGCACAGGAACAGAAAACACGTGGATGTCAAGTTGACAAACGCACAGACAAATCCAGCATTTCTCAGCAAACGAAGCAAGGCCAAGAGGAAGGCAGGACCAGATCACACTCTCCCAGGTAGCCGGTACAAGCGGAGACAGGAGAATGCCACCCCCACTGCTTCCCGAACACGAGTCGCCCTGGGCTGGGAGCTTTCACAGGAAAGGAAACAGCAAAGTGTGTTCCTCTGTGCCAGACCCAGAAAGTTACCTGCTGGATGGGGCACCCGTCAGCAGTCCTTGACATGGCAGAAGCACAACAGGCAATGATGGACTCGGCAGTCTCCTGAGAAATGCTCAATGCCGCAGCTCCCTGTCCTGCACAGAGGGGACCCCAAGCACATGCTCACTTTCAAACGCCTCAACACAGGGCAAGCTGCTAGCAGGGGACCGGGCACAGGGAGTCTCCGACAACACCTGAAGAGGCTTGCATCAAAATTCTCAAGGCTCTCTGCAAGCAGCAGAAGAAGCGAAGAACGGAGCAAAGGGGGAGGGGGGGGGGGCTTAGAAGAAATCTTTGGGGAATGACCATCGCTAGGGGAGCCCAACACAGACAGCACAGAGGCTGAAGGAAACCCTCTGGCACAGCTCAGTCTCCGCCATAACCTGTGCAAGGAAGCGTGAAGGGCTGTGGTCGATGGACAACACACCCATCTCGCAAACACCGTCACCACAAGCCATCATCCGCAATCCACAGTGCACTGTCCAGACATGACAGAAGTGAGAACACTGCACAGGGCTCCACAGAGAACAATGCTAAAGTCAGCCTGGGCTCTGCTGGAGCAGCAGTACTCATGTGCTCACCACGGGAATGCAATCAAACCATCGCAGGAAAACCGCACTGACAGCTGTGAACGGTGACTCAGAACACACTCTGCAGCCCAGAGGCTATGGTGCAGGACCATAGCAAGAGCACCATGTGGCATGGATCAGCACACAATGGGCAGGAGAGGAGACACGCCGGCACAGGAACGCGCACAGGGGAAGCCAACCCAGACCCACCACAGTTGCCAAGGCGTTGGTGCACAGTGATGATGCGCATCAGGAAAGATGGCCAAGGGGAGAGAGAACAGATGCTGACAAGAAATCTCAGCCAAAGGAGAGGCTGAGACAACGCATTGGAGCTGAAACAGGGACACCTCCCAGGACATGCCCCTGATCACGACATGGCTGCCTGCCCTAGAGAAGGCACAGTGGACACATGCACACGCATGGAATGGGTGAGCAAGCCAGCACAGCACAACCACCCATTCTCAGGAAAGCCGTGGGGGTCACGTGACCCGAAGAAGTGGAGGCACACGACGGAGCACAGCCACTTTGAAGATAGAGCTGGAAGTAGCTGTGCCATCACCCAGCTCTGGTCAGAAGGCGAGGATCCAAGCAGCAGCAGCAACACGCTGTCACGCAGAGAGGATCACTGAGAAGCCGAAATGCCGAGGGTCACACCCTTCCTGAGTTCTGTCTGTGCCCCCACAGCAGGAGGGAAGAACCCACTCTCAGGCCAGTGGAAACACCCACCCCAAAGTACTCACCTAAGACACAGAGAAAGTAGCAGAAGCGCTTCTTCAGAGTCTGGTCCAGGATCGCGGGGGGATATTTGGGCAGCCTTGCAAGCACACAGTCACAAAAGGGAGGAGGGGGAAGGCACGCCCATCCCTCACAGAATGCACAGATGCATATGGGGCTGTCACGTGCCTGCCAACTGGAAATCCCATTGGGCCTCATGCCTATGAGCACACACTTCTGGGAGTGGGGATGGTGAAGCTCGGAGCACTGGCAGGACCAAGCTCTCAACGTGCAGGAACGCACCATGACATGCAATCATGCCTTAAGCAGCACGCATGCCCACATAACAGAAAGGAAAACAGTGAATGCGGAACTCGGCAAGACACTGCCCATTCTACGAGGGGATCCTACGCAATGGGCCAGCACTGTACCCCATGGTAAGGGAACGAGAGTGGCACAGCTGAGCTACAGCACTGCAATGTCTGGGGACAGAAATGAAAGCCACATCTGGCAGCAATGCACTGGTCAACAGAGCATACTGGCATGGGATACCCAGCCAGAGTGGGCGGTGAAATAGTTGATGATGACAGGCCTCACCAGAGTATTGATGGATGCCATGAGAACACCCTGCCGGAAGCCCTAGAGTGGACCTGGCAGCTACCCAGCCTGTGGAAACACAGCTGCCACAGGCAGCACTTCCAATCCCATGGAAACCGAAAATCTCCTGTGCAGAGACCGAGTTCACTTGCACACATGGGGAGCTGCAAGGCTGCTCACTGTGAGTCTCAACAGCACCTGCCATCCACAAGAAAACAACAATCGCTGCAGCACAGGAGAAATGACAGGAACACTGTAAAGGCGCTGACACTGCTCCTTTGAAATACATACGGGGAGACAGCCTCATGAGTGCGAGCAGTGTAGCAGGCATGGACCGCAGCACGGCGACAGAGACACAGCACCTCCTTTGCAGGGCTTCTGCCCTCTAACCAGAGCTGCCACACCACGCCTTTTGTTTTGCTTCAATGGTTAGGAGGCTGACACATTCCTTCCATGCACACGTCAGCAACCACCTTGCCGCCACCATGCTGCTGCCACCATGGAAAGGGCAAGCAGCAGCGCCTGCACTTCTCAGGGAAGGAGTTTTCTGTTAATGTTCACAAATGCCACACACAGGGCCAGCAATCAAACAGACATAGCAGGCAAGAACAGCAGAAAAGGGGGGGGGGGGGACCCACACAGAGGAAACAGGAGGGGAATTTGTCGTCTAGTAAGCCTGCAGGACAAACAGTTGGGAGGACCTGTCACGGAACTCCAAGCAACGCCATGACAAAAGAAGCAAACACCCGGCAAGAAGCAGGAACAAGCAGCCGGGAAAGACCCAATTGTACACTGTGCTGCACACGCTGATGGCAACAGGAATGGAACGGTGACCGGCATTCTAGGACCACAGGGCAGGGCACACGCACACACTGCCCTCCCAAGCACTGCCATAGCCTGAGAGGAAATTCACCGTAAGTGCTGTCCTTGTCACCACTGTAACGGGCCCTGCCGCATCACAAGTGTGCCACGACAGAACACGGCAAGAACATGATAGCATGACATGCATGGAATGACGGCAGACAGACACGCGTCAGACACCACGTAGCCACAGCCACAACGCACAGCACAATGCTGGCGGTCCTGGCAAATACACAGCATGTGTAGAGAGACAGAAGCATATCCAAGGGCCATCACCAGATCAACCGGCAAATAGCTGCTGACCACAGCAGCAAGCAAAGCAAGCAGGAAGCCTGCATAACAACCTGCAAATGCCAAAGCACTGCACAGCACAGGCCGAGACAGAGCAGAAAGAATGCACGCCAGTGCCAGTGCTTACCTGTCCCGGAAGGCAGTCAAAACTCAGTCATGAAGGTGCAGGACAGACGTCGGCGCTTCCCAGGGAGCAGTGCCACAGACCAGCCGCCACACAGCCCTGTGGAGAATGGGAAAGTCAGCAAGGGATGGAAGCACACCATGAAGGGATTCCCCACAACACACTTCACAGCCACCATGGAAGAAATCGACAGACGGCAGGGAAGGACGCAGCAGCCTCAGGAAAAAACATATGGGCAGAAAAGAAGTCATGGGAATTGCACGGCAAGGAACACAAGGAAAAGGAAGGAAGGGCCACAGCAACAGGCCACAATGAAGCAGCACAAACACAGGGACAGCAATCCCTACACTCAAACATCACACCAACCACAGAGAGCCGACAAAAGGACCATATGCCAAAAGCATACTGCAATCCGACAGGACAGAGAGAAGACTGGCAAGGCCTGCAGGCAGCCACAGCAAGGCTCAGAAGCAGCAGCAGCAGTCTGCACAGCACATGTCAGTGACTGACACCAAAACTGAGGAGCAGGATCACACTGAGGGACAATGCTTCCATGGGTGGTTGGCACACAGTGGGAGAGACTGAGAAGAGCATGACCATCCATCACACACACTGCATCTGTGCCTCTCTGCATGCCTCCCTGTGTCTCCCTGTGCCTGTGTCTCTCTCTCTCTCTCTCTCTCTCTCTCTCTCTCTCTCTCTCTCCCTCTCTCTCTCCCTCCCTCCCTCCCTCCCTCCTCCCTCCCTCCCTCCCCCCCTCCCTCCCCGCCCCCCATCCATCACCATTTGTCGGGGAAACACACAGTGAGGAGCAGCACGGAAGCACACATATGTCAAGCAAGAGCGAGCTCTCCAGGGCAGATCTCCACGCCGTAAGACCTTCCCGCAAGGGAAATACACGGGAAGATGGCATCGCAGCCAGAGTAGAAGCTCACAGCAGGAGCAGAAGCCAGTGAACACTTCCGGGAAGGCGAGAAATGAAGCCAGAAACAGCAGTCGCAGAAGCCTTTCCGGAAATGTGCTGCAGTTCCAAACACAGCCACAAGATGGCAGCAAAGGATCACGAATGAAGCGGCGCGCGCTTCCCAGCGCACAGAGAAGGGATTGAGGCTCAATCCTCAGACTTCCAGCAGCAGGCACTGCCGATCCCAAAATACCAGCAACGAAAATAGGAGAACTGGAAACTGCTGCCACACCCGGGCGTGGAAGCACCGGGAAATGCCGCAGGGAGAAGCAGGAAAGGCTAAGTCAACCTGACCTGGGAAGGATTTCCAAGCACAACATGAAACAGCGCAAGAACACACACAAACCGCTATCCCTGCAGGCCAGGGGTAACGCGGAAGGCCTCCTTGAGCGCGCAAACACCAACAAGGAGACATGGAAGCAGGCAACCAACCGGACACACCCGACAACAGAAAACGTCTGCGCACACACGAAGGCAACAGAAAATCACCAAAACATCACTGTCGGTGACTGACAGCGCAGAAGGGCACCTGCATGCCACCAAGCAAGCACGTGCAGCAGACACTGCGCAAAGACAGAGGGCCAGTGACTCCCTTCATTGGGGAAACCACCTTTCACCAAACACTGGGACAGGGCTATTTTCCCTGCAGCATGCAGAATCCAGGAACGCAGCAAGGGATGCCAGGCAGCACTGCAGATGCCCAGCACTCATTGGCATCCTGTGTTGGAGAGCCATGACCAGGGATGGCAATGAAATCATGACAGGGGAACTGGCTGCAAATGGAAACCTCAAACAAGGTAGGAATCTAGGAAAACAGGATAATAAAGGAAACCAGAGACCCGTTGCCAGGACACAGAAACTCACCAACAATGACACAGAACATGGAAAACCTGTACCAGGCTCATGAACACAAGCGGGCCATGAAGCCAAAGCACACACCTCCTGCAACCACAATCCAGGAAAAGCCACCACAGGGCACCCCGGGGAATGCCACCCCCCTTGCAGTACATGTGCGGCATTTCACGTCCCAAAGCCAATGAAGACACTTGTTAGGTCGCCAGGAATTGACACAAGGAACCTGCACAAGCTATGGAGACCGACACCAGGCAGAGAAAGAATGCGGTAAACTTTCAAATATCCCAAACACAGCAAAACCCCGACACCCACAGCACACCCACAAGAACAGAAAGCAATGGCAGACCAGGCGCTCACACCAGCAGACAGGACTACTTGCAGGCAGGCAGACAGGCAGGAAGGAAGGAAGGAAGGAAGGAAGGAAGGAAGGAAGGAAGGAAGGAAGGAGGGAGGGAGGGAGGGAGGGAGGGAGGGAGGGAGGGAGGAGGGAGGGAGGACAAATAGAAAAATGGAAAGAGTCCATGTCATGGGCAGCCTTGAAAATGTCCTGGAAAGAGCAGGTCACGAGGAAAGGGTAAGGGAGCAGCAGCAGCTCCCCACCGCTGCGGGAATGCTGCGCCATCCCACTGACAGCCAGCAGACGGCAGCAGAGGAACAGAACCGACACTCAGAAAAGCGCCAGCGCAGCAGAGGCAAGCCCTTCAGGAAAACCCGCGCACAGCGCACAGGAGACGCTGTCCGTTTGAGGCTGAAAGCATGCTTAGATGGCTAAGCGGAGACAAGTCACAGGCGAACGTCGCGACGCAGCATGGAACCCTACCAGGCAAATAATGAAGCAGTAAGGACATCAAGGAACGTAGAGCATCCCCGCCTGCCTAAAACTGCCGTAAAAGGAACACAGGCAGACCGCTTTTCCAAACCACGACCCAAACCCAAAACCGCGCGCGCGCACACAGACAGACACACACACACACACACACACACACACACACACACACACACACACAGATAAGGAAGCCACCTCAGAACAGAAAGTGAGTCCAGAATGGACATGCACACAACCATGAGGCCGGAAAAGACATACAAGCATACCGGCAGCAACACAAGACAAGCAGAAAACGCCAGGCCAACAGGGAAGTGGGACAAGGCAAAGACAAAGGCAGAGCACAGCACCCAGAACACTGCATGGCCCCTGAGGAGAGACAGCCCGAAAACGTGAAGCCAGACCCATGCAGTGAATGCTCCCTATGAAAAAGGGTCGCGGGCAATGTGAGGGACCTGCAGGCCCTCACGAGAGACAAGCACTCGACGGAAATTCGTACTGACACGGCAACACCGAGCCGCCCGTCATGAATCCCTGTGGAACGCCACATGGAAGCACTCCACCGGCACTCCAGCTGACTGAGCATGGCAAACCACAAGGAAGAAAGAAGCCAACACACTCTTGTCCACCTTGCATCTGCCATAATTTCAAGGAAAACAGGGAGCACACAAACCAGCCGACATGGCCCGGAAAGGGAAGCGAAGCAGAGAAAGTGCTGTCCGGCACACCTCGCCCCTCAGCGCACGCACTCCCCGCTCCGCACTCCCTCCCGCGCTCTGCCCCGCTCACCTCCAGCCTCAGCTCACGTCCGCAGCCGCTCCAGGGACGCCCGCCGCCGCCTCGCGCTTTCCTCAGCGTCCAGCACACGCCCGGGGTGGGGGCCTTTCTCGGAGCCGCTGAGGCCAAGAGTGAAGGAGGCACCAAGCGGCTGCCAGGACAATGGTCGCCCCTGGCCCCGGAACAAGGCACTGTGCGCTGCAGAGGGAACAGCTCCCTCTCCTCAGGACGGGAACTGAATCCCCGGCCTCAGACACCAACCTCCTCCCTGACGGGAACCGCTGTCTCTGGCCGGCCAGCACAGACGGCAGAGCCGTAAAGTCTGGCTCGGGGCTTGCCTGCTTCCGGTACCTGGAGAGCCAAAAAAGTCGCGCTTAGGCACTCGGCCTTTGTGATGCAGAGGAAGCCCACCTGCAGGCACGAGCTCGCGCAAGGCGGCAGCCCACCCCCCCATCCTGGCGGGAAGAGCAGACTTGGTGCCCACGCCCCTAAGCGCAGATCCAATCAGTCACAATGAGAACCAGTGACGTTGTTTCCTTGTGAGGGCACCCGATAAAAGCAAGGTGCGCCCTCCTCATCCCCTCTCCACACCATGGCTGCGTGCCTCCTCGAACACGGCCCGCTCAACCGCCCACGGCCGACGACAGGAAGTCCCGGCACAGGCGACTGCAATCACCGTGAGCACAGAGGACTTGGCAGAGTGACGGGAAAGTTCCGAGGAAGGTCAAGGAAGCACCGCACGCACAGGAAAGCGGTCCTGGGACGCACCAAGGAGCCCCGTGAGCCCCGCCCGCCGGGCATCCGGCAAACCCTGGGTAAGTCCTTCCTTCCATTCAAACGGGAGCCTCCGTTGCTTTTGCAAGCAGACAATGTGAACGACACATGCACTGTGTAGGCGCGGATGGGCAGGGGCGGGAGCGGGATCCACCGACCGAAGGGAATAAGAGCAGGAAGAGCAAGAGAGACCTGGGAGGGACAGACAGGTGGCTGCGGCTGATTGGGGAAGCCCAGGTGGGGAAGTCTGCACAGAGACCCTGGACCAGACGAGTGCGAGCTGGACGACAGGACCCAGGAAGGTAAATACCACACCCCATCCTCCTGGCTTCAGAGCTCCCTAGTGCTCCTCGGGCCCGAAAAATCTGTTTTGGACAGGATGGGGGCGGGCGGGCATAGGCCATGAATGAAGAGAGCAAGCGAGTCATGGGGAACTGCCACAGACAACGCCAGTGGGGAGTGGAACGCCACAGAACCTCACACAGCACCACCAAAAGCAGTCTTCACAATGGCACCGTCAGGCAGCTGGAGACCAAAACTCCCAGCACTTACAAGGCACGCCCCATAAATGGAACCCGAGTGGATTCAGACCTGCCTGAAAGACCCCTGTGGAGGACCAGAGAAACCTAACCTAGCGCCACAACTGGAAGAGGCAAGCCTCAGAAACAAGTAAGCAAGTAAGTAAGTAAGTAAGTAAGTAAGTGAGGTTAGTAAAAAGCCCAAAATGCTGCCCTACCTGCTCCCTGTGTGTGCTGCCAGAGATGACCACAGCGGTTTCTCACAGCACCCACCCACCCACCCATCTCTATACAGGCTATGCAGCTGCTGCCCGAACACTCCCAGGTGATGCAATGGACAACAGGGGTAAGAGTCCTGCCACATATTTCTCCAGGATGGGATGCCAACAGCTCCATTGGGGGAACAGCCACTAGAAGGTAGAGGGACCTAGCAAAGCACCACATCCTCAAACCGACAGCAGACAGACATCCACAAGGCAGGCACAGACCTACCTGAGCTACCGCTGAAACCTGTTGGGCTTCCAGAAATCTGCAGTCACAAGAGGCAAAACCCATGGCCGCCACGTGAGAGCCATGTCAGAATGCATACACCATATAGCCAGTGATGCAGAAAAATGGGCCAGAACCAACGGAAACTTTGCGATCAGCCAGGATGACCTTTCTGGCAGGAAAAAGCACACACGGGCAATCTTCGGGGATAACGCTGACTCACTTTGTTTCCCAGGTAGGTGGGCCAACTCGTGAGGATGACAGCAGATGGGACCCAGAGGGACGATGCGATGGCTTCCTTGGCAATCCAACCTGAGGAGGGACATGAGGGGCAATTGCCGACTTCACCTGCATGCGCTGCTGAGCAAGGAGGTGAGTGCCTGTGCATGAGCACAGAGGGAACTACTGGCTAGACCTCAAGGCTGAGCGGGAGGAGAGGGTGCTGCTGCACTAGAACAAGAGCCACCCTTGAAGGCGGGAGGCAGCTGAACATGCTGTGGCATGGAGGGAGGAGGAAGCCTGGCAGTTTCCATGGCAGGAAAGGGGGTAAGGGCGCAGGGAGGAGGCAGTTGGAGGAAGGTGTCTTGATGAAGGACAACACCCAGCATCGCTGCAGTCACAGCAGAGGACTGCATGCCCCCCCGCCCCACAGGCCATGAGATTGACGGGAGATGGGAGGGAAGCTGAAAAGCATGGGTGGAGATGCCAACTTCCATTGCTCATGGTAACAGGATTGTGGAGGATAGCCAGAAAGGAAGAACATTTGCTGGGAAGAGACGGACAGGGGACAGAAAAAGAGGTGAGTAGTGGGGGTTGACTCCAAAGACATAGAGGGCTGAGCTGCAGGACTGGAGGGAGTCGGGAAGACTCATGAGTGGCTTTTAGGCAGACATTGGCTGAGGTTGGAAAAGGGGACATGGAGAACCTTGCCAGCAACTGCTCTGGGGAGTCCAGGAGTGGCTGTGTATCAGAAGGGCGCAAAACACAAACATTGCATAAAACCCTGAGGACCCTGAGGACACAGCTACTGACCAGGGTCCATCCATGCCTTCCTTCACACTGCACAGGGGACGAGGGTCAAGGAAGCGTGTCAATGCACCTTTGGAGGAGCAGATGCGGAAGACGCTGCTGAGTGGCACCTTCCATGGATGGAACACCCTGGGGCACCACTGGGCACCATCACCCACAGCCATGGACGCCAAGGAGCACAGGGACACACACATGACCCTCGCAGAGCGAGCCGAGGAAGCACTTGGCTGAGCTGCAGCCTCCATTGCCAAGGAAAGACACTGGGCACCCTGGACTGTAAGCACCCCAGGACTGTGCACTGCCACTCCCAGCCCGCACTAGCACAAATACCTCGATCTCCATGCATCCCCCATGAACCCCTCGGCCCAGCATGCACTACACTCCCTTGCGTGCCTGCCCCTGTCCTTGTGGCTCTGCCCACGACCCTGTGGACTGTGCCTCCCTCAGTGGCTCCAGTGGACCTTGGGGACAAGACACTGTGAGGGTGGGAACTGGGAAAAAGGTACAAGGGCAGCATAAGCTCTGGGGTCAGGCGTACACCGGCGGGACATGACTCCCTCGAGAAGCACTGCTGCCGTGCCTATGGTGAAGGTGGAGGTGCAGGTCACAGGACTTGAGTGGGCTGAGCAAAAACATTAAAGGAACATCCTTTGGGGGGGGGGGGAGACACCAACACGCATTCTGTCACTGACCACAGCATGCTGCAGTGGTGGCATAGACCAAGGGGGAGGGGGTGATGTGCCAAAATCCAGAGTGATGTGCCAAAATCCAGGAACACAGCGACCCCTCTGAGACATGCACAACTTAATGGGTAGCCATCAGACACCACACTGATGCATAAGGCTCACAAATCCATGGCCCTCACGCTTCTGGCAGGGACTGCTCTGCCACATGGGCCACACTCTACATTCCCTAGGGGTTGGAGTCCACTTGACAGTTTGAAATTACGTGACAGAGGAGAAACAAGTGCTGTGAGCACCAAGAAGCAGACTCAATGGGCATCAAAACGTTAGCTACATTTATTTGAGGAGTGTACAGGGTCAAAGCAAACGGGAAAAGGCACGAATGGGAAATTGGCATTTCTGAGAGGGAGGGCACTACATGAGGGATGGTGCACTGAGTGGGCATTGTGGAGGACTGTGGAGGGAGGTGGGAACGGAGGCGGGGAGAGGGATGTCTGGGTGCTTGCAGACCAACAGCAGGTCCCTGTGCTGGCCAACATCATACAAAACGGCCAGCGCCAGTGCTTTTCACCTATGGGGTCGCAATTGCGCTGACGCGCAGACGACTCTGGAAGCCTTGGGTCGCATGCATGATGCATGCGTCAGGGCAGGGAGTGGAGGGGGGAAGCTGCTGGCGCGGGGGATGAACACAAGGAGGCGCGTGCTTTGTCGACACATGAGAGCAGACAAATGGTCCAACTTACAGAGGAACACACACAGATGACACCACGGGGGGGGGGGGGGGCGGTGAAAAGGGTGGTCTCACTTTCCTCCACCACATACTTCATCCAGGCACTGCCGGGTGGGTGAGTGGGACACATCGGAGGAAGAAATTGGCATCAACGACACCCACTCAGGTCCATGAAAATTTATTTCAGCTCCATCCAAGGAAGCCCCGAAAAGCCGCCCACGGAGAGGCCAACAACTCGAGATGAAATCGATAGTCGCGAACGGAGTGCGGCGTGAGCAGCGGGCTGCCTCAGCAAGGACGAGGGGGTTTTTTTTGGGGGGGGGGGGAGAAGCGATTGATTTTCTGTGATTCCTCGCATGCAGCCGAGCGACGGACCTTCGGCAGCCATAACCATAAAGTGCCGGGGCACTAGTTCATGTCTTCTCTCGCCACCCCCGCAAACTTACGCCA